>JAFBJS010010620.1:535325-554131 GCA_016785265.1 Paraplagusia blochii | reverse complement strand
AGAAACTTTTTTATATATATATATATATATATATATATATATATATATATATATATACTTTAATATACTTTTATTCCAGGTCTGCGTCAATCAATTAGCTCTTTATACTATTGAGTGTGCCAACGTAGCTCTCATTTTCTAAAATGTTGGAGACCCTGGATATATATGCATTGAAACCAACCATAAAGTCTTGGTTGTTTTGAGACTTTCTACAATTATGAATTTTTCTACAGTATAGTTGCCCCTTGTTCAAGAACAGTTCTGCTTGCAAAAATCCAAACCAGGCAACGACTGTTCAGAGGGAGCCACGTTCCACTGGTGCACAGCTTCACTGTATTGCATTGTTAGACCACCTGTGACTAATCCATCAGACCACTGGAAAACGTCAGGAGTCAAATCTATGTAATGCCGTTAACACCTTTTACATTCGACCCAAATTCCAAGGCTGTTCGATAATGTCTTACCTTTAATTAACATTCCAGTATTAGATCTGATCAATGTATCGTTATTAACGGGCTACGTTCCACAGGCTTTTAAGGTTGCAGTAATTAAACCTTGGCTGGAAAAAAAAAAAAAAAAAATGCAGCGCTCTGAGATTGTGATATTTTCCCAGTGTTTTAGTGCTATTGATCCAAAGAAGGCTGTCGTTAAAGAATTATGTGATTGTTTACATAGCAGGGCTACGCTAAGGAAGTCACCGCTCCGGGGACCGGCCGCTCGGTGCGTGTTCATATTTCTGAACTCGACAAACAGTAAGATCTGGATGTTGAGCTGCCGGTGCAGTGTAGGTAGAAAACAAAAGAAAGGAAAATCCGAGGGCTACACTCAGACGGCTGTTTTACTGGCGGGCAGAGAAGGGAGAGAGTGAGAGAGCAAGAGGAAGGGAAGGAGGGAATAAAGAAGACAAAGGGGAAAAGGCCATTTTGTGAGGTATTAAACATATGAGCAACATTGTATTATTACATACGACAGCGCTGTGTGAATAGGTGTGTGGGTCTCATTTCTGCCGTGCACTCTCTCGGCCTCAGTCCCTCGCCGTTCCATATAAATCCTTTAAAATCGTTCAATAACCTATGATGTTTATGTCATGGGGCTCCTCTTGTACTTACACTGCTACTGCGTTTATGTGGGCCTGTGTGTGTGTGTGTGTGTGTGTTAGTTAATTAATCATGGGTGTGTTTGTCTATAATCTGCAGTAAACCAATCAGAGTGCCACCTCCTGTACCCTTTAAAAAGTGTGGAGGTTTGCAGTAACATGGTCACATTTTCCCACCAGTCAGAGTTTTTTAAATTGAAGTTGATCACCTGCTTGCCAAGTAAGCAGATTGTTCATGCATTGTGTCTATAGATATGCATATAATCAAAGTAGCAGCCAAACAGGTTTCCTGTTGGACAAAAACTAACTCTAATTACTTTACACTGCCTGAAAAAAAATAAGGCACACCTTGGACAATGAACCTGACACAACTAGTTATAGGGACAAGACACAGATGTTGTGGATTGGCCAAGAATGTGATAAAATTTGGGTCTATCTATCTAGCTTGTAAAAAGGAGACGTGCTTCCGTTTAGTTTCAATTATAGTTTAACTTTGTTATATGGTTTCAGCCAGGATAAACTTACGTCTTAGTTTTAAGTTGAACTCACAGGGCTTTTATTTTGAAAGGGCTGCAGACATGGGGTTTTGCAGTAGAAAATCAATAATGGCAGAGTCCGAGAGAAAGAAGAAAGGGTTTTAATAAATATAAATTTTAATGGTGTTTACTGCTGTGATCATCTATAGATATAATATATTTTATATATTACAGTGAGGTTTGAATTCCTGTCATTTGCTCTAAATGGCTGTGAATTAAGGTAGTCTGTACAGGCATCTGTAACCAACCTTCATGTTGGTTTTACAATTTTCATCAAAGCCTGAACTCATTTTTGATGGGATATGGTACAGTAGGAGCCGCGTTTCTTGTTCATTTGTCATTTAAGGAAATAGAGTGAAATTTCCCCAAGTCAGTCCATTGTTGAACCCGCAACCAACATTGACCAGACCCATGCTAGAGCCCATACGGACTGATGCAGCCTGGGATCAAGAGTCTGTCCTCTGCTCCAGACAAATTGAATTGAATAAGACGCTTGACTCATTTGTAATTTATCTTAATATCCTTATGTCTGTGGACGTAGTAAACAAAGGCACTTAAATAATACTGCGCATACTCAAAGGGAGGACGTCAATAACACAGTCACTCACGCAAAGACGCACATCTGCAATAAAAGCCCTTCTCTGGTTATTACTTATGAAAACTTCAACAGTGTCCATCAGTTCTTGCTCTCTGTTCTCCGTCTGATACAGGGTGTAAAATGCAGGGCGAGGACCCCAAGGCTGACTCTGTGCTGCCTGCTGGAGAGGAGGCAGGGGGGAGGCAGGGGGGAGGCTGATGGTTGGGTGGCAGAGTATTGATCAATAACAAACTTTATAGCCTTTCAGCCACGAGCTTATGCCTGCAGCCATCTGTGTGTGTGTGTCTGTGTGTGTATTCATTCGAGTGTGTGTGCTTGTGTGTCTTGCCTGTGTGCTAAGGGTATGTATGTGTGTGTGTGTGTGTAGGGGGGTAAAGAGAGAGAGAGAGATGGGTTGTGCGATAGAGTCATACTGCTATCAAAAGGATCACTTTGACTGAACACACACTAGGACTTCATTACAATGTTCATTAAACCATTATGTTCATTAAATTCATGACCAGGTCAATAACGGCTGAGTCTCGTCAAATCTGATCTAATTACATACTGTCATCAATCAAAGATAAGCCCGCGTTCAAGAGGTTAATGGTCTCACCTACTGAATCAAAGGGTTAAACATTTTTTATTGCACACACAAAAACTGAAATTTGAACCTAAACAATGCTTTCACACATTTTTTGATCAGAGGTTTTCATCTCTCTGCACCTCAGAGCATAAAAAACTCTTATTTTCCAATTGTAGGTTTGTGTCCATTTTTTCGAAACAACATAATAGATTCTTCTTGTCTAAACAAGAACGTAGATTTTTTTTTAATGTGAAGCTGCTAAGGTGATTTGGGGATGTTTGTTTTGGCTGCCGTTGGAAGATTTCAGTGTTCTCGCTCTTTTCTTTACTTCTCTTTATTTTATTAGATGTTAAAAGAAGGCATTATGTCCAGTCAATACTTCCACTCCAGTGAGCACCTTAGAGCAAGTCTGGCTTCTTCCAAAACAAAGCCAGGTGAAGCAAGAGTGGAGGCTGAAAGAATAGCTTTTCCAACAACCATTGGTGTTGGTTGAGCAGTCACAACTGATTGGGGTTGGGGGGGAGTAAACAGCAGCACTGGAGGAACGGCTGATGTAAGAGAGCAGGGAGAAAGTTAAAAAAGTACATCAGCAGCTACAAAGATAGTTGCAAAAATAACAACTTCACCCAATAACGAGCTAATGATGTGTTGTTTTGTTTCTGTTTCTGCTAATTTATTACATGGAAAAAGCATCACATTTGAATACAATAAGGTTCAAGCGCTTAATATAAAACATAAACTGTGGAATCGGGCAATTCTGCAGACCCACAGTTTCACATTCTATTCTGTTTTTGCATCTTCGAGGTCTCCAGAACGCTGCTGATCAAATAATTTTCCAATATTAAGATTAAAAGATTAAATTCCTTTTGTTGTCATTGTGATTCACACCACTGCACACAATGAAATGTAACCTGTGTATTAAACCCATCACAAAAGTGAGGAGTGGGCCCCGGGAGCAGTTAGTGGGGACAATGCGTTGCTCAGTGGACCTCCCCGCCACCAATTGGTCACCAATATCAAACTTTACAGGGTGCTACATGAAATTGTTTGCAGATGACACCCTAACCCTTATCCACTGTAAGGGCCACATAGGGTTTAGGGAAAAAAAATTTTGACCAAAGAATTGAAGTAGGTTGGACATCTGACCACAGTGGGTGCAATCCTACTGGGTCACTGAGCAGAACTCGCTGTTAAAGCTAAGAGCAGAGCTTCAGGGTGATGAAAGGTGTTAGCCACTTTGCTAACTCGCTCTACTGAGACTGCAGGTAACCGGTAATGTGGCTCTAAATGGGTTCAACAAGGATACAATGGTCAGTGGTGCCTGGAATAGAACTCCTACCCTTTAAGTATAGGACAGCAGCCCGGTCTACCCACTGACCCACAGCTGCTGCATTAGGAGCCATTCCATTCCCTTACAACAAATTTTCAATTTTGTTCTAAGACACCAAGCATGGCATGTCCATTCTCATGTCCACCTGGCTTGGCAGCCACACTTCAGAAGGTCAGCGTCGGCCTGGACCTGAACGCTGACCTGGGGTCAGTGGTAAATAGCAGGTATCCTTCAGGACTGATGCTCCAGTGATAGAAGTGACCGTCACTGAGAAGAAGGGAGCGTCAGTGATCTGACCTTTCCCCGGTGGTCCTTCTGTAAACACTGATAATGATGGCTCCGGGTGATAACACCTATCCTGCTCCTGTCGTTACGCTCCTTTCTCTCACACCCCCCACCCCCGCCTTCTTGCTTCCTTCCTGGACAGTGTTCCCAGCTCTGTGTTTCTTCTGCCATCCTGCTTCCGCACCTCTCTGTACCTCTCCGGTGTTACAGCCTTGGGTAATAGCCGAGGGTAATATCCCCTCCCTCCCGCTGATATCCTTTTGTACTCACAGGAGAAAGCCTAGAAATCCCCTCTCCTGCTCGCCTGTTTAATCTTCTTATCGGCGTGGAGATTACAGCACACACTGAATAGGAGAAGGAGCGGCGAAGAGGCAAGCACCAAGGGGAAACTGCTGTACTGTGATATGGAGAGACTCCAGGGATTACAAGGATCCCAGGCAAATGTGACCAGTGGGGTCCCCTGAGGCCTTGACCGGAAACGCCATTGAGTATTTGACTGCTTTTTAATATACAATACAGAAAGAAAAAAAACGCCTTTACATCACAGCTACAATACTAACATAACTGAGTGGAATACTCTTGAAAAAGATTTTTTTTGGCCACCAGACCTTCTTGTGCATGTGATTTCTTGTTTGTTTAGTTTTAAGTAGTAAAGCTTAATGTTACCTTATGTTTATTGAATTGATTAATGCTATAGTTTTCATTTTTGTCTATTAACTATTGTAATATTGTGTGTATATTTTGTATAAGGAGCGACACATATGTACAGTATATGGGTTTCTTTTTTCTACAGTTTTCCATCATTTCAATTTTTTGTGCAACAATTTTCTTTTTTCATTTTTTATTATCATTTCAATAATTCAAATCTTTTTCATGTTCAATAATATTTTTTGATGTACAATATTTAAATATTTACAGCATTCTCATGTGTTATGTTCAGTGTCTTTGTATAGAATATGACTATATGATATTCTTGATTTTCTTTATGTGCAGTACTTTACCATCCCTACTTGGACAACGTCTTCAAAGTGACATGGTGCTTTATGACTGTTAACAAACTGTTTCTACATTTACCTCATTGACTATTATTGCATTTAGTCTGGACTAAAGTCCAACCTTCTGTTTTCCAAAATGGTTTTAAGCACAAGAGCTCATGACAATACAAAGTAGAAAATTATTTGAATGGAGTTTTACTTTACTTTTACTTTAGCCAACATTTTTCAATCCTACGACAATCGGCAGTTGAGCCTATTGTTGGTTTGAGCCGTGATACGCGAGTCGAGCAGTGTTCACAGGGAAGCAATTCTCACCTCACATTTGCCTCAAGAGGAACCTCACCGTTGACTATGTGAAAATCAAACATGTTTGAAATCCTGCCCTGTTGCCCCCACCGGACTATACTAACCACGAAACAGAGGAGCAAACAGGTAAACAACACAGAGCAGCATGGCAGAACTGACAGAACAGACTGATCAGGTCTGTCGAATCATTCCCTGGTCCATAAATGTCCACTTTTCTCCAACGCAGTTCTGGCTACAGGAGTCGAACGTGACATATATGATCATACAGTGTGATCAGTCAAATTGCACCCGACCATCAGATCACCCAGTGTGAGAACGCCGGTTGTGAGCTGTGAACTGATCCCCCTGTGATTCACTCGCACTGTGTGAGCAACACACAGCTGCCGTGATTTAAAAAAAAATCACACAGTGCATGCCAGGCTTAACATGCAGTCCATCTACTGGACATCATCTGGACGTCCAAAATGACATGAATGATTTTTCAGTCAGTATAAACCAGTCGAGCCTGAATAGACCGTCATCATTTACTCTGAGTTTTACCTCCACTGCAACTCTTTAATGTCTTTTCACGCATTTTCTGACATTTCTTCCCCTCACTCTCAGCATTACTTTTATTACAAACACTCATTGAGATGCCAGAAAGATCCGTGATATAAATGTCCAATTATCACAGAGATGTTCATCACGGAGACCAAAACATGTTTGGTCTGGGAATGTCTGATTCTGACACTCAGCCTTCAAAACCACTATAAACAAACTTAAGGTTTCTTACGGGTGAGTCAGTGGATTAGCAATAATATTCTGAGTCCAGGAAATCTCTCTGTACGACTGCAGTCTTAAACATTTGCCAGGACAAGTTGCCTGAGACTGTGACTTTTTCCAAAGAGTCTTGAGGCATTTAGTGTCGATGCTGCAAATAAGTGACACCAGGCATCTTGTTGTCAATTAGATAAATGTCACATGTAAAAAAAAAAATCCACTGGGAAGAAATAAAAGCGGAGACAGATGTACTTTAACAAGGGTAAGCACTCACGTCCTATGTGTTCCATTTATAAAGCCATGAGCCATTATATGCAGAAAATTGCATATGCATGGTTTTTATGCACGCATTAAACACATCTGGCTCAGGAGGGTAAAAAAAAAAAGTCTCCTTATCCTTCACTAGTTTTAACAAAGCGTCTGAACGCGTCGTCTTCAGTCGTGAAGACGCCACAAACAAGGATCCAGTAAAGCATTAAGGAGTGGTCTTCTGCTGCTCAGCACTTTTCCTGACACCTCCTTGTAACTGACGACTGCGCGGACGACATGCAGCCTTTTGGCTTAGCGTCGAAAACCCTGCAGGGTTATCATATCAGAGTGCATTAATTTTAGCTTTATGTGCCTCATAAAATGGCAACTATATGTCACAGGCAGATAGATATACAAGTTAGAAATCATATTTCAACTTAATACCTTAAGGTTTGCCCATTGTAAAAGACCTCATTCCCTTCGGCTGCACATCTGCATGGAGACCTATAGATCTGGGCAGTGAACTTAAATGTTATGGACCTCAAATGAAGTTATGTCCGATTTTAATTAGTTTTATTACGTCTGGAACAATACATTAACTGTAAACTTAGTTCAAGCTTTGCACCAAACGCCAGTGTGGTAGAAGGAGAGAGGGCAGAGGAGGAAAAGGGAAAAGGAGAAGAAGGAAATAATTAGACGTTTTTTATAAATCAGAAAGAAAATAGAAGAAAAGCATTGCTGGGTTCTCTATAAGCATACGATGTCCCCTACATGCGAGTGCAATGATTAGAGTTAATGCAGTTCCATAAGCTTCAAAACATTTTTTTTTCGCCTTTAAAAAGTTGCAACATAGAGAAATGTTAACACAGGTGTCTGAATTCCAAACAAATGGTAGATCTATCTACCTATGAGAATGTCAATGTGTTATAGTTGAAGGCTTATTGGCTGAAACAACAGCTACAGTCGTGATGACTTCTTCTTACAGGAACTCCCTGACTGTTTCCCCCTCTAATCTAATTATTCGTTTGAAGCACTTTAACAAATAATGATTTTAACACCAAGAAATTGAAGTGAAAACTAAGTGTCTGGTGAGTCAGCAGGTCTGGAAAACTCAGCTTTTTGGATGATGACTTATGCGCTGACATGAGAGTATGTGGCTCGGCCTGGTAACTGTACAGGACGTCAAAAATTTGAGGGACAAAGCCAAAACAAACCAAGGTGGTCAGAGCTTGAATACACGACAAACTTTCCTGCCTATTGTTCCAGATGGAGTTGTTATTTTTTTTAATCAAGTTTCTTCTCATGTGAGAAGGATGTTTGTCCAGGGGTCAAATACATGGTTTGATCAGTGCCGAGCAAACCATCATTTTAAAACCCTGTGATGTGGAGAAAAAGACCCAGAACAAGGTTCTACATTTGAAATAATTACAAAAAAAAAAGGTTTCTCCTTTCAACAGCCTGACGCCTCTAACATGCTGGTAAAGAGTCTCTCCCTCTGACTCCACCGTTACTGCCACTGCACTCAACACTGAGCCTCAGACCAGCTGCTGCGCAGTGAACGGTACCAGGGCGGCAGGAATCCGGGCTCCGTCTCCTACCGCCTCAGATTAGGCCACGTAGACCAGACCGAGGCCGCCCGAGGTGGATCACAACTGACACCAGCACGAGGAGGAGAGGAGCTGCAGGGTGGAGATCTGTGTTGTGGAGCTGCTCCTGGTTTCTCAGTCTCGTTCACTGGCAGGTCTCCTTCTGTCTCCTCCTCTAACCCACACAGTCCTCTGCTCAGCACACTCAATTATTCATCAGCTTACAGATGCACCAAGGGGAGCAGAGAGAAAAGGGAGAAGAGGGGTGGAGGGGTTGGGGGCAGATGCATATCTCCTCCCTTTACTGTTGCTCCCTCCTTGCCCCCTCCCCTCATCTTTTTTCAAAAGTGACCATCCCTTCATCTTAATCCTCCCATCTACGCCTTGAATAATTAACATTCATGGGTGTAAAGGAGCGGAGCTGGAGAACCCGGGGTCCTAACCTCCTTCTCCTCTTCCCTCTCCTCAGGAAGAACCCGAGTTCAGACGTAACCTGGGGGAGCTTTCTTTCCCTTAAATTCTGTGCCCATACTTTCTTGCGTCTCCTTCCTCCCTCCTCCCTCCTCCCCATCCCACAGCCACCTTGCCTGTACCTGTTCATTAGTTCCAGCTATTTGCTTTGTTTCCGCTCTCCCAGCCCCTGTTAGCGTTCCTACCCTCACACAGGAGGGTCTTTGTTCTCGCCCAGAGTCTCCAAAGGGACAGGTAGAAGTATTTTAACTCTGCTGCTGTTGTCAGAGCGTCTTCAAGGAGATCAGTGCAACTTCACAACTCTCTCTCTTCCTCTCTCTCTCTCGGCGTCTCTTCCTATCTCTGTCTCTCTCTCTCGCTCTGTACCCGCAGATAATACTGCAGCACGTTAGCTTGAAAATTAGAGAATCACTACATTTAAGTGAAGAAAGCCAACGCACGTTTTTCAGCTTATTTACCGTATATTTTCATTAATAAGAAAGAAAAACAGAGAGGAGAGCGAAGGTAAGCAGCTGTGATGAAGAGGAATAGTTAATGTCAGCTGCACTGGCTGCTGCCTCTGTATCAAAGCCCCCCGCTCGCTTCATATCTGCAGACAGCCACCAGCTACAGACTCCCCATCATTAGCTACTGTACTGCACACTGGACCCAGGGAGGAGAGATCGGAGGAGGCGCCGAGATAAGAGAAGGAAAACATGAGAGAAGAAAGAAGCCGAGGAAGGGAGGACAACAAACTGAACCATGAAGAGAGAAGGTTAAGACTGATTGAGGTCAACTATGAATAGGCTGCAAACCTATATGAAAAAAGGGGGAAATGCAGTTGGGCCACTTCATTCCATCCATTGAATCAATAGAAAATCTAATCATATGAATGAGTTTGTTGAACAACAACCAATATAATCGTAATAATAAACTGAAATGGCTCTGGTGAAGGTCTGTTATTTAGATCGGTTCTCACAGAATGGCTGATGATGGTTCTACTGAGCTCCGATCCATAAAGTAAATCACACATGTAAAACTCATGGCTCACGGGCTGAACATGGTCCACCACAGCTTTATCTAAAAGAGTCTAAATTCACAAAATTGTCTTCCTTTAATTCAATTTCCATAATGTCCAGTGATTTTGTGAACACATCCAGGTGATGACATACCCTTCCTCATTCAGCCAACTGTTTGGCCCTTTGTGTGACTGACTTTGACCAAAATCGTTACTACTGACAGGCTACAGCAGTGACTCCTAAATTGTGGGCGGGCCTTGTCTACAATCATACAGATTACTTCACCCGAGGGACGATGGTGTGTGTGTTACTGTAGGTGTGAACATCTATGCAACCGGCCCTCTATGGAGGCAGAATAGTCTCAAAATAACAAATGCATGAGGTTCCACAAATATATTTGAAATATTAACCAAAATGACAATACATTTGGTTAAATTCAAATGCACATTCAATTTGGGCTTTTATTTTGTGGAACTACCAGGATTTGCCTTTGGATTTTTCCTAAATTGTCTAGCACAAATGCAATTTTTTTTCAATTTGTTATCAGCAAATCATATCCCACAATCCCATGTGGGAGGTCACAACATCTCGCCACAGGCCTGCACACTGGTAAAGCGTACAACTCTCTTTCTCTGGTTGTTACTTCTATCGTGTTATAACTATAAACTTCACAGACCCAAGCGCTCTTCACTTCCGCTTCTAGGTACCATTTCTACTCCACCACATGGAAAGAACACTGGCGTCTGATACACAAAGGTTTGGATGCAAAACAATGAGACTTCTGGTTGGCTTTTGACAGTAAAAATAGCATTTATGGATCTAGTCGGCGCTAGACAAGTCAGTTTACCCAATCAAAAGCATTGTATGCATTTTTATTTAGAACCCACACATGTATTGTCATTTGTAAATATTCATAATACATTTGCGGATCATTTTTCATGTATTTGGTCTTTTTGAGACTATTCTGGCTCCATAACCCTCCGACTGCAGGGAATGGCTTTGGTTCTTTAATGTAAATAAAAGGATGGATAGAGATCAGAGCAAAAGCTGTGACAGAATCTACACACAGACATGAAAAAAAAAACAGTGCGAAAAAACTCCAAGTACCAAAAAGGGAAAGGGTCGTATCAGGTTAAGGTGTCTGTAGTGGAACCTTAACTGATGCACAGGATATTAATAGAATTTATCAACAATTACAATTTATTATTTATCATCTAGACAAATCCAGATCAAGACCTCAGAAAGGTTTTAAATAACAGATAAAGCTTATCTGGTCAAAACATCTGGTCAGTCAACAGTCCATCTCTGGCCTGATTTTGTTGTTGTTTATTTTCAACAATTATAATGGTTTATAAGAAACAATGAAGTCGTGTAAACAAAGGTTAAAATGTTTTATGCAATAAACGGATTTTCCTCTCGCCGGTTCGCCACAATTTGCCCCTTCATCTCTTCATCCCTTTCGTTTACACCACCTTTTCCCTTGCAAAACAAAACAAAACATCTTCTTCAAATTCAGATACGTTCACTTTCGTTACCAGACGGCGAGCTAAAGAAGTGACACCAATCTTCAGCAGCGAAACGCCATTAGTAGAAAAGTAGACATTTACTCGGCAGCAGCCACAGAGAGGAGGTGTGGGAGGATCAGAGGGAGGGGGGCGGCCGCTCAAATAACAGGTTTCAGCATCTTTCCTTTTTTTTTTCGTCCGCTTTTACACTTAAATTGTTGATTGTTTGCTCACGATTTCAACTCCTAAAACAATTACTGTACCACTCGGTGTCTCAGTGAGCAGGCTAAACTCACCCTGAGGGGGGAGACAGAATTTCCATCCAGAGTTACTTTCCATAAAGCACAGTGTTAACTTGGAACTTATTAAACTTAGGGCTTGGGAGAAACTTGATGCTTAGGTTGTATCGACAAGCCAAAGCTAGCGGTTCGTAATCACAATGCAAAGCTAGTGATAAATCAATGGTTTGAAGCCTTAAGGTTTGCTGTTTAACAATACACACCGGCTCCTTTTGCCCTTCATGGCAGAACTGAGACACTGTGGCTCAGACGGACTCTCCACAGTCAGGAGAACACACCAGAAGCCTCCTGTAGGTCTCCAGCACCACCAGGCTTCTCCAGACGAAGGTCAGCACACGCTGCATCTCTGAGCCTCCAGCTCAACACTGCACGTCAGTGAGAAAAAAAAAAAAAAAAGCATTTCGCACACTTTCAGCTGAATCTCAAGTCTAGGCCCCAAACTCCCACGACAGGCGTTGCAGAAGCAGACGCACACGCCGACACACACACACACACGCTCACCGTGACTGATAGAGCTGCTAATCCACATGATGTTTAACCCTGATAATAGGATAGAGCTGCAGTTTGCCTGAAGCCAGATAAATGACAGATGTATACTTGAAACGCTGCTGTGTATCACATTCCGTGCTGACTTTAGGATTTACTGAAGAATTGTGAAAAAAAAAAAAAAAAGAAACAGTCCTGCCTGTGCATTTGCCGGGAAAGGAATAACATATAGAGCGTGTAAGCAGACAGTGAACTCAAACACATGTATCCCATCGTGGTCTGGATGGAAAAACATTTCTTTATCAGAGAAATCATGACTTTAAGAAGTCCAGTTTATCTCGCCTCCAGATGCTAGCATTATTTAACTATTTAAAGTTAAAAAAAAAAGCACAAAATTGCCTCTTTTGTTGTAAAATATTTAAGCTAATAATTTTATTATAAAATGAATCTCTTTCTGATCTGAAAAAACTACTAAAAACCTATTGATTATCTTTAGTTTAGATTTAAAAATCATTTACAAGCTTTATTTATCTGAAAGGTTGGTCGTTGACCTTCTCGCTGAGGACATTAGCCACCATACTGTCCAAAAAAGGTCTATAACATGGGAAATATTATATCCTTCTTCAAGAAATAAAAATATCATTATTATAATAAATACCATTGTTATTATTATTATTTATATGTTTGCTTTTTGATTAAGGAAACCAAGAACTTTTATTGCACAATGTCTTGTTTTCTTTATTCATGAAACAAACTGGAGGTTCCTATTAAATCAGTTACAGTATTTGTTTTTTTCCTCCTGTGTCTATAGTTTCACTTCACCTTAGCAGCAGATGGAAATCCCTCGGTGGTGAGAATTAGAAGTACGAGTGTAATCAGTGAACAGTATGAAAAAAAAACCTTGCACTTTAATGAAAAAGAATAAAATCCAACTCAAATGAAGTGTTTTTGTATATCTGTATATAACCTGTGATTATTGATATTTCTAAAAAATACTACGACGGAAGAAAAACGCACTGTGTTGCTATTGGTATAGTTCTTCAACCATGAAGGAGATACAACTATCAAACACGGCAACGGATTAGAAAAAAAAACACACAAACACGCACCACAGGAAAACAACTACTGTGTTTAAAACCACTCTCATGTCAACACTGGTTAACTCTGGTCACCTAGTCCTCACTTCACCAATAATACACTCGCCTCAACCTGTTGACGGATTTTCACACAAATATAGGTTAAAAAAAGAAGAAAAAAGCAGACACAGAAGTGGAGTCAGTGCCGACAGAAGCAGTAAAACTCAGACATCAGTCAGAAGCCGTGGTCTCAATGACACTGTCACTGTAGCTGCACCGTGCTGCCGTTATCAGCACCAATAAAGAGGCCAGATCATCCCTGCAGGACGGTCAGCTGAGGAGCACAAGTTTACACAAGCGCTGTCCTCACAGGTGCTGCTTCACCTGAGACATCAGCGAGACACGAAGCTAAGAAACTCAACCACACGCTGCATTCAAGCAGAGATGCTGTAGTGTGTGTTTGTGTGTGTGTGTGTGTGTGTCCGGGGTCACTGAGTTGTGTTCAGGAGCCCAGCCCCCCCCACAGGGCCTCGGTACTCACCCAGAAATACATCATCATCTCGGCTGAGTAGGGATGGGACAACAAGGGGTGGAAAACGGGGGTAAGCAAGGACACCGGAGAGGCCAGTGCTCTTCCTCCTCTCTGCTGCCGTCTTCTTCAGTATATCTGTCCTGCTCTCAAATGATTCTTTTCTTCACTCCTTCGTCGACTTTTCTCTCGCTCTTTCTCCCGGGGAAGATTCTCTCCCTTTTGTAGTCTGCTCAGTTTTATCTGGTAGCCAGCTAATTGCTTCTGTGTTTGTGGTTTTTTGCAGCAGAGTTATAAAGTCCCTTTATGTGTCCCTCTGCCACTGAAGACAGACAGTTGGTTTTCCTCTCCCGCAGACTCTTCCAAAGTGTGACTTTGCTTCTAAGAGTCGCTGTGGAAGCTCTCGCTCGGTTTCTTCCTCCCCAGAACCTTTCAGAAAAGTCTTCCTCCGCTTCTTCGCTGAAGGGGGGAAGAAAAAAAGAAGAGGAAAGAGGAAAAGTAAAGAGAGAGGCAACAAGGGAGAAACTGCTGAGAGGCGTTGGTGTTGTAGTACCTCCCTTCTCTTTCTTTCTTTCTTTCTTTCTTTTTTAGTTCTTTTACTTCACTTCTTCTACTGCCTCTTCTCTAACTTGCCACCGCTTCACTGCCTGCTCAGCTTTCCTGCTCCTCTCTATTTTGTTCTCTTCTTCACTTACTGTAAACTACACTACACTCTGCATCACTAACATGCACTGAAACCTCTTCGCTTTCTCTCTTTGCTCTCCTTCGTTCGGGGGTGGCTTCAATCCAGCAGGTCTGACTTGAGGGAGGGAGGAGAAGTCTGGAGGCAGACTTTCTTCGACAGCGTTCCTGGGGAAAGAGCGCTGAAGTGGCTGGGAGATGGGGAAAAGCTGGAGATCGCCACACGGTACAGTAGCTCAGAAGCTTTCATCCGGAGAGAGACAAGTGCAGAGGGGATAATGTAAAGGAAAGTAGGCAGAGAGGGAGGGAGGAAAGGAGGGAGGGAGGGAGCAGAGTAAAGGAAGAGAGAAAAGCAAGGGAGGAGAGGAGGAGGTGGGAGGAGGGATGAAGAGATGAGCTGTTGGAGGGATGCCGAGGGGCCGGGGATGTGAAGAAGTTGTGGGAAAGCCGTACAAGGAGCGGGAACGAGGAGCAGACTGAATGACGGCGGACGGGAAGGAGAGCAGAGCGCGGGGCAGATAAGCCTGCTGTTGCTTTTGCTAAACAGTCGACGGCAGCAGCTGCTTTCACTAAGTTGTACCGGGAGAGGAGGAGAAGCAGGAGGAGAAGGAGAAGGAGGAGGGGAAGGAGGAGGTGAAGGAAGGTTTGGGGTTCGGTTAAGGTGCGTGGTGGGGGTGAGAGACAAGAGAGCCGTCAAAACAAATACCAATTTAGGGAGCGTGTGAAGGGGGGAAGGCGGAGGAGACAGACGAGAGACGGTGATTAAAGATGCTAAAGTGGAGCTGCTGCCACTTCACTGCTTGTTTCTTTTGTTTCTCTCTTTTTCTGCAGGAGTCGAAATGGATGACGTGAGCTAGCGTACATCTATAGGAGTGTTGCCCTGAGTGTGTGTGTGCGTGTGTGTGTGTGTGTGTGTGTGTGTGTGTGTGAGACACTGGTTTCCACAACTTCTGCGGGGCAGTTTCAGGGTTAAAACTCCCAGCTGTATGAGGCTGCAGCTGGCTAGGAGCCAAGAGGCATGTGTGTATTTGTGTGTATATGTGTGTATACGTGCGTATTTGTGTGAGTGTGAGTGTGAGTTTGACGTGGTGTCGTTTGAGAAAAACTATTTGCAAATTACTTTTACACTACGCATACGCACAGACACACAACCACCGGGTAGTTCTGCAGCTCGCCGCTGCCATTGACTTTTGCTTATCATCTTCATCATCATCGTCATCATCATCGTTGTCGTCATCATACAAACAAATGCTCACATTGTGTCCGTGAGTGTGTGTACCTGCATATATCTTGATGTGTGTGTTAAGGGCAGAATGCAGACAGAGAGACACAGATGGAAAGAGGGAGAGAGAGAGAGAGAGGTAGGGGGATAGAGAGAGAGAGAGAGAGAGAGAGAGAGAGAGAGGGAGGCGGGGTGAGGGTTGAAGGCTGCCTCAGCACATTTACCCCCTCACACCACCACCACTACAGTCAATACACCACTGAGGCAAGCTGCCATGTTAACCCCTTCACTGCCTGAAATACTGCACTGCACACACACACACACACACACACCCTGAGTGACTCTGTTAGTGTCACACTCAAATTAATATTTGACTCTATATTTTTCTTTCATGTCTAAGACATAGAAAAAAATTCCATCTTGATCCGATATCATAAATACTTCACTTCCCGAGGAACCTAATCTCCGTTCATTAATATCTGGAGTGTAAGAAATGAAGAACAACAGAACCAATTCCATCTAAAACTGAAATGAGATCAGATGAATCATTTTGGAACGTTGCGTTCCGGACCATGAGCATAGTAACGTTCTACAGCTAAATATTCCTACAAACCGCCGAAAACTGTCGACCAACTCCGACTCTGCGAGTTTCTCTCCCTGCGTTGGACTCCTGATTGTCCCCAATCATGGAATAGTTTGACACAAATTATCAGCAGCCCATTCAGGCTGCCAACCTCATTTTGCACCACATTCCAAAGGTCCTGTGACTGTGGCGGTGAGTGAAGTTCACTGAACTCGTCGTCATGTTCATAAAACCCGCTAACGACCACTCTTCCTTTGTGACGTTCGGCGTTGCTGAAAATGGCCATTAAAAGATGGCAGACGGTGGCAGTAAAGGGACGACCCTGGTCAGAAACAATACTCAGAAAGACCATCACCATTTAAACCATCATTGATTCTTAACACCTTTACTAACAGCAGCAGCAGCAGCAGCAGCAGCGTACCGGCCTGTTAATGGTAAAAAAAAACTTGGACTCATGATGTTGGTGCGGAAATTGTGATATGGCCTGAGCCAAGGTTTTCAGGTCCATCAGATCTTGTCTGACAGCTGAAGACTATCTGCAGGCAACACAGTTTTGTGCTGTAGAACAACAGTTCTGGACGAGTTGTTCCGAGTGCTTTACTGAGTTATGATGACTCTCCTGGTTTCTCTGCCCTTAAAGAAAAGCTAAAGAAACTGGGTTCCTGGGCAGAACTTTACTTTTGGGACCTTCTCTCCTCATCAAGTGGTTGGAAATATGTCAGGTTAGGGATTTTTGGTTGATAGAGATTGCAGTGGTATTAATATATATAAATATCAACACTGATTGCCACAAAAGGAAACATAAAAGTTACACTCCTCCGTACTGTGGGCCTTCCTGTGGATGGTGAGCCCACTGGAAGTTCTGTGGGTCAGAATGGTGCTAAGATCAGAGCACCTCAGTGGTAACCTGGCAGCTGGGGGATTCAACCCTTACAGATCCAAGTCCACTTCTTCAACCACTAGGCCACCACTGCCGTCCTCAATCAGAAGATGCAAAATATTAACAATTTCCCCAGTGTGAGATCAAGGTTCAATGTAATGTAATGTAATGTAATGTAATCTAATCTAATCTAATCTAATCTAATCTAATCTAATCTAATCTAATCTAATCTAATCTAATCTAATCTAATCTAATCCAATCCAATCCAATCCAATCCAATCCAATCTAATCTAATCTAATCTAATCTAATCCAATCTAATCTAATCTAATCCAATCTAATATTTAAGCCTGGCTGTATACACCCAGTGCAGTACTATTGTTTTGCCACTAGTAGCTAAGAATGATTCTTTCCCTCTTCTAATCTGAGCGTTTTTTTTTATTTATACAGATTTCCTATTCCTTCCTATATACAAGTCACATAAAAATCTAATTTTATGTCAACTTGTATTAAATCTGAGTTTCCACATATTGTCCTGTAAAACTTAACCATTGAAAGCTAACTTGGGTGTTGTACTCCACATGAAGATATCTAGTAGTTTTATTAAATGAAGTTACTTTGAGAAGCCCTTAATGAACAATAAGAACCTTTACTGTAATACCTCTGCATACATCTCAATGTTTAACGACTGGATTCGACAGAAAATCTAATATATCTGATTAAAGGAATAAATTCTACCTGAGCTACAACATCTCAGCGCTGTAAAAAAAAGAGGAGTGGATTACTTGACAAATTTGAGACTGATTAACATCTACCATGTTAAAAGATAATGAGCTATTCCAGAGTGGAGATATATTATGGAGAGAAAGTAAAAAGACATTTGTGCTGAAAATTGGAGCGGCTTTAAATGAGGCCATTTACATACATGTATGCATGTCTGGTGTGCAGCCTCAGCTCCTGCTCTCATTCACTCTGATGACCCAAGCTCAAAGATGCTTTGGCTGCTCTCTCTGGTTTTTTTCCCCTAGCAACTACGGTGAAAAAACACAACATTTTCCTATCAAAGCTGGGTGTCATGCTATTTCAAGGCAGGGTCATGAATAAGTTAGTCTGAAGCCCGCATGTACGTTAGCTAATAATAAAAAAAAAAAGGACAGATCGTGGGTGGATGGGTGGGTGATGTCAGTGTCTAGGCAGAGACCACCGGTGCGGGTCATTTCACAGAGACGCGAGTATAAATAGGAAACGCCGCGCTGAACACAAAGCAGCTTCTGTGTTTTTATGATGATCGCACGCAATCGGACCGAGGGCATTCAAAGTGTACAAGACCTGAGAACCATGTTTTTGTGTAATGGGCTTTGTACTACATTGCCGTATCTCCTGCTTTTTATACACATACATACACATATACAGTATACACATGCATATATATGTATATATACAGTATATATGTATATATATATATATTCTATATCCAATTCTGATTGTGTAGAGAGTATGTCTCTGCAGAGAAGAAATGTAAATATTGATGATATTTGATATCAGAAAGATTGTATTGCCATGTTTGCCATAGACATTACAAGGAATGTGCCTTGGTGTTATTGGTGCAAGTAAAATATAACAAAATAGAGATAGATATTATATATAAAGAGGTATAACAGTTTATAAAATACCTTCAGCAACCAATTGCAAGAAACATTTTTAAGTGCAATTACAAATGATCCCTAAGACTTTAAGAATAATATATATATATGCCTATAAGATTGGGAAAAC
>JAFBJS010010620.1:511698-530666 GCA_016785265.1 Paraplagusia blochii | reverse complement strand
GGCTGGTCTCGTTACTGTCCTGTAAAAACTTTCCCTTCACCTTAGCTGACTCTCTTCTGTCAGTATTGGACAGTATTACTACTCCCTGTTCGTTCACAGTGTAGTACAGTATTTCTGCTCTTAGTCCAGTGACAATATAGCACAGTACCACTTTTATGTCCAATCACCATACGGCACAGTACAGTATTACTCATGGGGCTCCTGTCTCTAGTAGTCATAATGCTCAGACAATACATCAAGCAAAGCAGCTTCGAAACATTTTGACAGATTTCTGAGTGTTGTTCAAGGTCAGTAAACACAACCAGAATCCACACATAATTTGCACTTTTGATTAGTAACAAAATGATGTTTTTTTTCAAGTGTGCCTCATGGCCCGGTATAATGAGTGTTTCTGCGTTAGACTAGGACTTGGCTTCGCTCACATTGTAGCCGTAGCATTGACAGAAAGTCCTGATTATTTCATGACCTGACTAGAAAAAACACTTTTGGTGCCATAGTCAATCCCTCTCGTACAGTAAGAGCCTATTGTCCAGGTGGATGACACAGTCAGACGCAGAGCTGGGAGCTGAAGTAGAAGTCAAGCAAACTGAAGATGGAAAAAAATGGAAAACGAGTGGAAAAGGAGAAAGAATTTTTTTTAAAAAAAGCAGGAACTGACCAGTCTGGTGACGAGGGGAACCCCAAAGTGCCAGAAGTGCTCGTTGAGCAGCCCGCTGTACACCACGTTACCAAACAGAGCAATGGTTCCTGGTTTGCACAGACCACTTCCTGGCTTGGTTTCTGCAAACAAACACAAAAAATCATGTTACGGACAGATGATGAGACTGAGAAGTTGAGTTTCTTTTTATTGCTATCTGTAGACATGCAGCATCTTCATTATTAGATATGAAATTGTAGATCGACCTAAATTATTATTCTTCCTCATTACCTTCTCTTTATTATTTGATGACCATGTACAGATAAGTCAGCCAACTTCAAGAAGAATCTACTTCTACTACCAGATACTTTCCATCGTCATTTTTCTTTCTAAATCAAATTTTGCTTCTTCTCCCACTTTTTTTCAGGAGTGCTCCATGGAGAAATTTCTTTACCTCTGCATGTTTAATTAAAAATATTTTTTTATTGTTGGTTGTTTTTCCAACAATTTCCAGACTGCATTCTCAGCTCTCCAACCGGAACTGAACTCGGTGCAGTTCAGAGTAGAAATTAATGAATGTACAATAACAATAGGTAATGGAAAGTGATGATATAATCATAATAATTATCACCGTCCCAGGCCGAGCTGCAGGTCTCTCTGGACATGGGTATCATTTTCATTTACCTTTGTTTAATTATGTGAACCCAAAAAAATGTTGGGATTTGAAACCAGGGTCTGTTTTGACCACTGGGGGGGATAGATAATTAACATCAGGGTTCTCATTGAATTCTGGGTACAGAACAGCAACTGTTTAAAATACTGCTAGACAGGGAAATAAAATAATAAACGTCAAATGTCCGACCCGGTGCGTGTTGGATGTTTAGGATCATATCAACAGACCAGTGTCACAGCAGATCTGTCCAAACACACTGGCAGGAGAACAGAGGAGACAAGCAGTTCCAGCCACAGCTACGCCCACTGCCACTGACTGAGTGGATGTCAAGTGTCAGTTTGCAGATGTAATTACAGTAAAGCCATTAATACTAAATGACTGCAGTCCACAGGAATCAACCATGTTGAGGGAGAGACAGGGAGACAAAAAGCATGTTGGCCTGATATTTTTGGCAAGTGCGTATCTGCTAGGCTTGCATCCCAGTCAACACCACTTGCATGGGTGTTTGTGTGTTTGTGAAAGACTGAGACAGATTACTCCTCTGTCTGCTACCCCACTTGGCTCACCTGATGCTGATGGCAAGAATAGAAGTGGAAGAGGAGGAAAGGAAAATTTGATTTGGGCATATGGTGGTGTTTGGAGAGCTGGGGTCTCTCACCGCTCTCTCTCTCTCACACACACACACACACACACACACACTTGCATATTCAGCTTCCCTAATCTTCAGAGAGGAGAGTGTACCCAATACACCTCACTTCGGACCAATTTATTATCTGCGCTGCTCCTGTGTTCAGCGCCGCGCTCTCTCGCAGCGTTAGCTCACTTCCCATGTTTATCTCTCTCCATTCTCCCTCCAATGCAGCCTAGTGGGAGAGTGTGCACGTGGATATGCACGAGGAAAGAAATGCAGTTAAAACCCTGTCAATGAAGTACACACTGGTTTAAAAAAATAAAAAAAAGTTATGTATGAATACAATTGAATTTGTCCTTAGACTGTAATACATTGTCATTACTTTAGGGAAGTAAACATCAAAGGCGTAGTATTGTTTGAAAAAATTAAAAATGTTTGAAACAATGTAAATAAAAAAATTACAAAAGCTAAAAATAATTACTACATATATTCTTATTAAATATTATTAAAACATCTTAACATATTTATGATTTAACCTCATGTCTGCATGAATGTTTTTAATCTAAAAAAACAAATACATATATTGAACATAAATTTATATAACAGATTCTAAAGTTTATGGTATGTCTGAGACTGGACAGTAGAGGACATGATGGTGGTCCATGGGTTATAGAGGCTGAAGCCTACAGACAACTACAAATGTTTTGAAAAAGTGTCAAATTCCTCTACAGACTGAAAATGTAACTTTTTTTCATTTCTTTATTCTACTTATAAACATTTTACAAAATATAGGGACTGCATATCAATATAGGGATCGCAGCCCAATAGTGGGCCGTCAGACTGGTAATTTAGTTTACTCTTAACAATACATTCCTACCTGAAAAGAAATCATACAGACAGGAATGTCAAACATAAACTCACAGTGGACCAAGGTAAAAACTGGGAAACAACTAAATATTTATTGAAATATTTTCAGCAACTGTTCAGGATATCCCTTCTTTACAGGTTTAATTCTTTTTATTTCCCATGGAAACAAATTCTGGAACAAGCATTGTTTAGCACTATTATTATCTCTGGCCTACCAGTTCATTCTGCTGGTCTCTTATAAGTACCAAGGTGTCCACCTCAACTATGAAACTAGGCTTGATGCAAAGTACAGACACACTGTACAAGAAGGACCAGAGCAGGCTCTATGTCCTGAGGAGACTGTGGTCTTATGGAGTGAAGGGGCCACTCCTGAAGACCTTCTCTGACTCTGTGGGGGCATCAGTCATCTTCTACGATGTGGTCAGCAACACTCGACGGGCGAGGAATAAGCTGTAAAAAGCCAGCAGGAAGTCCACCTCTGTCCTGGGCTGTTCCCTGGACAGAGCTGGAAAACCCCTGAAGTTCTGACATCTATGCTAGACGTCGAGTCCCACCCCCTGCAGAGCGGCTTCAGTAACAGACTGCTCCACCCTCGGTGTGTAAAGAAGAGATTCAGAAGTTCTTTCCTGCTTTCAGACTGTACAATGTCCACTACTGATGTGTAATATTCATACATACACTGTACATAAATCTCTAACTCTGTCCCTTGATGCACCATGGTTATCTTTACAGGCCACTACTACTTCACTCACCCGTGCAATGACATGTTAATATTGTTTGTACTGTTTTTATGGCCTCATAATTCATTATTGTATTGTATTGTAATGTCCTTTTATCGTTATCTCTATATCTTTATTACTGTGTTTGTGCTGCTGCAAAATGCAGTTTCCAAACTGTGGGACAAATAAAGGTTTTTCTTCTTAATCTTCTTTTTATTGTTTTTTTTTTTTATCGCAGGTCAACAACAAAAACAAAATGTATGTGATATGCTATTGCACATACACTGCTAATACTACATATCCTGCCAGTATTTAAGGGCTCAATACTAGTGGGTAACTCTAGTCTTCTTTTCCTTTCAGCTTGTCCCTTTTTGTTGCCACATGGAGTCAACATTTTAAATCTCCCCCTGTCCTCTGTATCTTCTACTCTGACTCCAACTACCTCCATGTCCTCCCTCACTGCATCCATCAATCTCCTCTTTGTCTCCTACCTGGTAGCTCCATCTCTAGGATCATTCTTCTGCCAATATAATCACTGTCCCTCCTCTGAACATGTCCAAACCATCTCAATCTGTCTTCTCTAGCTTTTTCTCCAAACCTTCTTGTCTGTGTTGTCCCTCTAATCACCTCATCCCTGATCCTGTCCATCCTTGTCTCTCCCAAAGAGGATCTCAGCATCTACAACTCCTCCACCTCCAGCTTGGCCTCCTGTCTTCTTTCTATTCCTAGTGTCTCTAAATCATACATCATGGCTGGTCTCGTTACTGTCCTGTAAACCTTTCCCTACCAATGTATCCACTGTCCCTCCTCTGAACATGTCCAAACCATCTCAATCTGTCTTCTCTAGCTTTTTCTCCAAACCTTCCCGTCTGTGTTGGTAACTCTAGTATATATTTGATATGATCTCTCAGGCCAAATATAATTAAACTGTGGGCCAGACTTGGCCCCTAAGCCTGAGTTTGACACATCTGCTATAGGGAAACTGCATGCCAAACAATAAAGAAAGTCCTGCACTGCTGACTCTGCATATCTGCCATCACCAATAGCATTGATTCGTGTTTTATATAGATAATTCAAATAGTAACTTTCTGTAAATGGAACCTAAAAGACCAGAAGTTTGGTGTAAAAAAGACATTTTTTTCCAACTACAGTTCGAGGGACTGGACAGAAGTGCAATGATTTTTTTTTTCTTCTGCTCAGAATTGACGCTTCTTCTTCGTCTCTACCTCTGGGGCTTCACCTCTGTGACCCAGTGGCTTTGTCCGTTTCTTACATATGGTCCTTGTCTGAAACAAACTTTGACGACTTCAGAACTTTCACTCTCTCCAAGCAGCACATCTGGATAATACTGCCACTTAAATGCCCGGGATAATAAAAGCAGACTTCCTGAAAGGCCATTTGTGCTCCAGCCACATTACAACACGCTGAAAGTGGAACCTAAAACTTCTCGTCCTCCTCTTTGAGCAATGCACGAGAGCCGATAAAGACGTCACAAACCAGCGAGCCCAGCAGTGGATTGGTCCGGACTGTTACTAATAACTGCTGATGAAAATCATAAAGGCCGATAAAAGTCCATGGATGAGCTGCCATGCTTTCCTATTAGCAGTCAGTCATTTAGAGACTAATATGTCTGGGACCACCTATTCGTTAGTGACCACCGACATTTACGCGCAGATTTATTCAACTGCAGCGCTGTCTGTGGTTTTGCAATATGCTGCTGTGCCGCAATATAGGCCTTTGATAACCTAAGCAGCAGGTGCTTTACTGAGCATCTGATATATATATAAAGAAGAAAAAAACAAAAACTTTTTCCCGCATGGAAACTTGTTTTTTTATTGTTATTAACTGCTGTATAGGGCAGCGAGTGTACAGAAGTACAACCACTGGTTGTCTTGTAGTGTACGCTGTGATCTCTCACAATAAACAACAGACGAGGAGAAACTCAGTCAGCAGAGATGGACAGTAGCTGCTGACTTGTTATTTACACTGCGTCGGCCGTATTTCATTTTTATTAATTTTTTTCAGACACTTTGCAGAGGTGCATAAAATGTCACTGCCTCCTCCCCCTCCCTCCGGGTGAGCAAATGTTTGTTTTGATATTAATGTTCTGAGTGCTTTTTGCCATTCTGCATCCCGGAGTAACTTATCAATGCATGGCTAAATCAATGATTAGTATCCGTATGGATTAGCTCCAAATCATAAAAAAGGCCTTGACAAGCCATGTGGAGGAAGTAATATGATTCAATTATGCTCACTAACCTTCCCTCTGGTATAAACACCCCCACATGCACACACCCCCGCGCATGCTGCTGTGAGCAGCAGCCCAATAAAACAGTGCTTAATTGGCACATGCACCAGCGGGGCTGACTATATGTATATTTAACACAGTGCTGCATTTCTGAAGAGTCAAACAACTGATGGTGGCAGGGGGAGGCTGGGAGATTTACTGAGAAATTCAACAGAAACTGAGAACCAGATACAACTATGAGTCGGAAAAGACGGAAACAGGTGAGAAAGCAACAAATCAGGAGCAACATGAGACTGAAAAAATCTGTCGCCCAGGTCACCGTCCATGAATCAGCAGGTGACCAGGTGACAACAGGTTTCTCTGTAGGAGTTGATGAGCTAAATCTTGGCACAAAAAAAATACAAGTGTTTTAGTTTTAAAGTAATTTTCACAGCAGGCAGGAGAGCATTTTGTTGTGATTCTACGTACTAGCGTAACAAACTGTTTTGTGTGGAAAGTAATTTTGTCCCGTCTGAGTTGCCATACGGCCATGACGGCCACCACGTCTGTACTTTTACTTTTGGCGACCGAATCCACCCTCTCATCTCCTGTCTCTTTCATGGCTTATTAACAACCCGTACGGAATAGACGGACCCAAGACGCTCGGCTACACTAGTAATGTCAATTTCATGTGAATTTTGACATTCAGTCATGAGTTGCAGTATGAGTTAGATCAGGCCTGGGCAATTATTTTGACTCAAGGGCCACAGCTGGTACTAAAGTTCGAGTCAAAAGCCACGTCAGGATCAGAAAGATTGAGTATTTCTGTGAAATAAGATAAATAATGAGTAAAGTGTCAAACAACAGCAAAATACTTCAAGCCACTTTAGACAATTTATTGGGGAAATGCTGGCTTTGCAGGGAAAATGTAGAAGGATGACAATAATATAAATTAAAAGTATAATTTGGACAAGTCTGGCGGGCTGGATAATAACAGGCCGCATCCGGCCCCCGGGCCTTAGTTTGCCCAGGTCTGAGTTAGATGAATGTTCAGATCCTGGGCAAGATCAAATCCGAGTACGGATGATGGGCTCCTTCAAGTTGGCTCACCACCTGGGGCAGGGTTCATGAAGGCCTAGTACGGTGCAGTGAGATTTGGGTGGAGGTCACGCTGCCACTGTGACCCAATGGATTGATAAGGAAATGAAGATGAAGCAGCATATATACACTATGTATATATATGTACAGTATATGCCTGTATAGAAGTATATATTTACAGTATATGCACATGCATACAGTCCTCACATCTGCTTATCCTTTATCACGACCTGGGCAAACTAAGGCCCGGGGGCCGGATGCGGCCCGTTTGGCGTTTTAATACGGCCCGCCAGACTTGTCTAAATTGAACTGTTAATTTATATTATCATTATCCTTCTACCTTTCCCCTGCAAAGCCAGCAAAACCAGCAAAACCGGTGCCGCCCAAATCACACTGCTCCATACTTTCAGCCTTCCTGTGGGTGCTGAGCTCACAGGAAGTGATGTGGGTTAGGGACGCAGCTATGATCAGAGCACCTCAGTGACAACCTGGCAACTGGTGGATTTGAACCTGAAGCCCTGTGGACCCAAGTCTGCTTCCTTAACCACTGGGCCACCACTGCAATGCATACAACCTTTTAGAAACATAAATATACATACAGATAGATAATGTATTCTATGAATATAGTTCTATAGTTTGTTATATCATAGAAGCCGGTACCTGTATGGCGGTCCAAGTAAATATATAGAAATGAGAGAGGGATATGAAGTGACATGAGTCATACCATACAGTATCTTTGGATTGACGTAAGCAACGAGGCAACATCTCAGAACCAGCCGTACTAGTGACGTCCAGCGTTCCACCTCATGCCTGTTGATGAAGAAGCCTCCTCCTGTCTCCAGGCTGCGCCCCACATTCCCTCACAGACAAAACTACATCTACAGCCCAGTGTGTGTCTGTGAATTTTTCAAACAGGACCTGGCCTCTGTATCATTTCACATCCTTTATTCACTTTGCTACAGTTTAGCTCCGGGCCTTAACTTCACCTGACTCACCTGTTATTTTAGCCACTGCAGCATTTTAACACATTTTTTTCTCCTTCTCCTCCTCTGTTGCTTTTTTTTTTTTTCCTTTTTCTTTTTTTTTCTTTTTGCAGATTTTTTTTTTCCACCTGGTGCTTCTCCTCTTTCTGCTTCTTCCTTTACACCTTCAATCCAATGAACATCTTTGTTCTTTCCTTTTATCCTTTTCTTGCTCATGTGCTTTGCAGCTCCGCACCGAAGGATATTAACTCTCTTAGTTTTTTTTTGTTGTAAGTATTCCGTTCCTCTGAACTGCTCTATATCTTTAAATGCTTTCCAATTAAGATCATTTTTACATTGAATATAATCCTCTTTCTCCTTCCTGCCATTTCTCATTAATTTTTTAAAATGCAGCCCAATCCTTTGACTGCTCTTTGAAGTCACATAAAAACACCTGTTTACTGTCCTTTCATCCTCTTTTCAATGTAAACGCTAAACTTTTCCCCGTGAATTACAACATTTTTTAACAGTTATTTTTCATTTCGTCCAAAGTTTATTTTATCTCCTCTCTTTGTCCTGGTCAGCGTATACGCTGCCCTCAATTCCCCTTAGAGTGGCTTTAAAAAATTCCTCCATCAAGTCATTTAAATTCTAGTATCTTTACTCCCTTTCTTGCCATTCATAAATATTTTTTAATTGCTCTCCCTCCCGTCTTTTCCCATCGTTTCATCTCCACCCTCCATTTTTCAACCAGCCCCTTCATCCTGGCTTCCACCATCCATCGTTCCACTCCCTTGGCTCTCCACCAGGGACAGCTGGTTAGGTGGGTCCGCCTGCTCCTGTTAGTTTAACTGGAATGGCTGCCTGGCCAGCACAGCTTTGATCCACTGCCAACCGTCCTGGCAGGGCCGAGCCATCCCAGACCAGGGACCTTTTAAGTGCTCAACCTCTGCCAACTACGGCACCCGGGCTGTGGATGGCATGAAGTGACCACATCCCACTACCACAGCAAATGTTCCGTGGTGGACGTTGCCAGGGTAGAGGACGGACAAAACCCAGATTGGGGAGGATCTGTGCACATTTGGTTTTTGGGTGTGGGCAGTACATCAGCCCAGATCATCAATTTGTGCTGATGGTCCAGCGAATTAACAAAGTGGAACCCTCCGGAGGCTAATGCCTGTGATAAAGATGTCAGATTTTAAAATTGAGATGTGACGGATTGCAGTAGTTTGGACGTCCCATGTCCATGCATGGACGAGACAAAGAAGCGTTTCAAAGACACGGGCTGCAGAGGAGGGAGAGGAGGCTGCTCTCAGTGGTAAAAAAGCTTTAGTGTAATCATTTCGATATCCACCAGTGACACTGCAAGAAAAGGCAACTTGGCGCAGAGCCGCTGGCATTCGAGCCTTTGCTTGAAACGCAAATAGTGTAATGTGCTCAGTTTGCCTCAAAGCTCAGTCTTATATGAATTTGGAAGTGTGCCACTCTACATCGCCTGAAATCTACTCACTTCCCTCACTGCCTTCAACAGCTGTTTTCTGGGGATTACTAAGGCTCTGCAAACGGGGGTGCAGGCTTGGGGGGAAGGCTGCGATTTGTGTTGCCTTCCCCTGGTGTCGTCTGTTTATTTGTGAGACTAAGCGCTACAAAGCCAGCTAACTGTAAAACAATTAGATTAGCATAAATACCTTCAATTATACATGCAAAGTTAAGGCCGGGCGCTTTGAAATGAGGGAGGGATCCCGCTGAATTATTTACGATGCACAAATATTGGTTAAATCGGACCGAAAAAAACAACAGGAAGCAAATATGACTTCATTATTTCTCCGTGGCCGGGGAGTGCACCTTATGCCTCTGTCCACATTTGTTAAACACATTTGTTTACTCACTGCTCGCCACAGGGACAGGAAATAAAAAAATGTTCAGAGTTGGAGAAAAATAACAAGCAAGGGAAGAAAAAAAAAATCTCAACACTTTGTTAGAATGACACGGTAGTTTGAGGTTTGAACCTCAAACGACAGAGATGAGGGTGAACATGAAAATAAATATGCAAGAAAAGGAAGAAAAAAAAAAAAAAAGCCTTGGAGTAGTACTTCAGGTGGTACTCCACCGTGCCTCTGGGCTTGAGTTTGTTGGAGC
This sequence comes from Paraplagusia blochii, assembly GCA_016785265.1. Taxonomy (NCBI): domain Eukaryota; kingdom Metazoa; phylum Chordata; class Actinopteri; order Pleuronectiformes; family Cynoglossidae; genus Paraplagusia; species Paraplagusia blochii. The sequence goes on along the minus strand of JAFBJS010010620.1, from coordinate 520,713 downwards.
AGCTCCACACGAAAGACGAGGCTTTAGAAATATGTTCTGTCTTCAGATCAGACAGTGGTTTGGCTTCTTTTGGGGAAAATAAATTCAACATGACGCACATCAACTTATCGCTGTTATGCACACAATCTTGTTCACATGTACGTACACTGCAGAAAAGACTTAAACCGACGCTCATCTGTCTTAAAATACCCTCTCAGGTCTTTTCAGGGGTTTATTTCATCAGTCCAACATCTCATCAGTCCATCCTCTCCAGAGCAAAGGTAATAATAATTATGATAATAAAAATAACTTTTCAAGTCAAATCCAGGGTTCCAAGTCTGAAACCTGGTCAGAATGGTTGGAGGTTTTAACTGCATACTTGTATGGCGTAAATTTACACCTTGTTCTGATCTTTTGCCATAATTACAACTATGGACTTTAATAATGGCAATTAACCATGATTAATTGCAGTAAATCATGATTCACTACAATTGATCACAGCTGTCTGAAGAACCCTGTGACAAATCCGATCAAAACTTTTACCGGTCTTGAAGCCCAACGTAAAATCAATAAAAAGCCTAAATGGAGCAGCGGTAATGGAGACAGAATAAATCAAATATGGGCTTATATTCGTATATATATATATATATATATATGTACACTGTATATATTACACATGGTCTGCCAGCAGTGGAGTTTGGTCTCAAACACGGTTATTCAGCAGCTTTGGTTTTTGAAACTGTAATAGTTAAAAACTCAATAGTAAACTTTTCTTAACTGACATCTTTAGAGTTTGCTGAGAATCTCAGGGGCTAAAGTAGTTTCGTTCATGAACATAAATTTAGATTTGACTTTTCTTTCTAATTCTCTGTGTCAATAAAGTTTTTGGTGCAAATTCACCAAACTTTTTTTTTTTTTCTTTCAAAGATTCATTCCTGAAGGTGTACCAAGCTCCCTGGAAATGAGGCGTTTTATAAAACCAGAATTTTATAGTTCTTTCACTGACAGAATTGCAGTATTTATGTCAGTTATACACACTTTGTTGATTATTAGTATCATGGTTTATTACTGAAGAGAAAGTATCTTATGCAACACAAAGACAAATGGTTCCTTAAGCAGATTAATGAGCGTTTCCCCTGCTTAGACACTTCCTCTAAATCCAGCCGGATGTGGACAGTATTTGCGAGGAGAAGAAGAAGCTGTGATTAATTTTATGCAGCTTCAGAAAAAGGCCTTTTTGTCCTCATCTTTCTCCCTCTTCGACCATACAGGAAGCTGAAGCGCTGGTGTGTTTCAGACCTGCAGCCAGCGGTGCTACGGATCAACGGAGACCCTGTGTGCACACGAGCACCGACACGGGCGTCCACATCTGCACACTGCCGAGGAGGGCGATAATCTGCAAGGTCAGGGGAGCCACACTTGATGCAGTTGGTGATACATACGTGTAGTCTGTCTAATGCTCACTCCAGGGAAATCATTAAGTCCATAACAGCAGATGTATGTACACCATGAGACGGTAGGTGTGTGCGGAGACACCGAGGGACCCGGAATAGTTATTTCATGCATGAAATGCTCATCCCATTGGTCTTAAAGGGAAGGAAAAATCAACCTTGGAAGGATGCACAGATGAAAGAATGCAAAAGAAAAAAAAAAAAGAAGGGGGAAAGCGGTGAGAAGGCTGGAGACGAGCGATGCTGTAGACAAGAGGAGCGCAATGTATTATAAATGAGCATAATTTTAGAGTTGGGTAAAGAAAGAGCAGGTTGTAATTCTTACTTTAGCTCAACAAACACAGCACATTGCAGGGAATAAGCGGCTGCACAATGTGGCCGCCTGTTGTGGTTGGTGTGCGTTGGTGTGTGTGTGCGCGTGTGTGAGTGAGTGTGAGCGTAAGTGAACAAGAGAAGGGGAACGCTTTCTGCTGACTGGATACTGGACCTCGGAATATAATGTCTCCTCTCAAAGAAAAGACCAGAAAATGAAAAGTGTTTGAGTGAATGCGACTTGTGAATGAGTCACTGGTGGAGGTGGTTGTAGTGAACAGCCAGGAACAGGCAGCTGCAGGGATGCCAGGTTAGCAGGAAAACAGTAGATTAGAAAAAGAAAAGGCACCCAGTTTGAACAGGGAGTCGGGAAGTGCTGACGGGATTTACTGTGGGGAGCTGATCTGTAGCACTGCAGAGTCACAAACACACACACACACACACACACACACACACACACACACACACACACACACACACTTGGATCTATTAGAAGTGCACACAAAGAGCCTGAGAGTCACAAAAGTGGACAACGTATGAATGTCAGACAATTTCTACAAAATCAATGTAACTGAAGAGAAACGAAAAAAGGCCAAAGACTCAAGAAATTTCAAGTGTTCTTTCCAAAACACAGAAAGATTATTAGAACCATTGCATTCAGGATGTCAGAAGTAAACCTCAAGGAAATCCAAAGACTCTGATTGGATAATATGAATCTAAATCTGAATAAGTTCTTGTATCCCTTCCTTTATTTTGACATACAAACAGTGGTCTTTGTAATGCACTTGTGACACGTGCACAGGATCCAAACAGATCTTACTGAAACCTGGACAGACTCTGAATGAACTTTCACACTCGTGTTGGCACGTTGCTTTTATCATCTAAACTTCCTGTTCTCCCTGTATTGTTCTCATGATAAAAACAATTTTAAGGCAAAAAATATTTAGTGGCCAAACATTCTAGGCATTCCAAGTATGTATCTTAATATCTTTTTTAATTCCTCTGTAAAGACATGACTTTAGGGCAGTGGACGCGGACTAGGGTCTGCCAGGTCCCCGGTTCGAATCCCACTACTGCCAAGTTACCACTGAGATGCCCTGAGCATGGTATCGTCCCTACACACTGCTCCCTGGGCGCTCATTAGCTGCCCACTGTTCACTATGATGATGGGTTAAATGGAGAGGCCAAAATTTGTAGTGCGCTGTGGTGTGAATCACAAGGTCACAATGACAAAAAAATACATTTGTTCTTCTTCTTACTAGCTGTGGATCCTTTAACTACAGTCTTCTAGTAAGGTGTCAAGTCTAGGAGAGGCAGAAGGCAGTAAATGACTAAAATGAGTCTCCTGACAGTTGGACACTACCATCTACACCAGGGGTGGGCAAACTTTTTGACTCGCGGGCCACAAGCGGTCCTAAAATTGGACACAAGGGCCGAGTCAGGAGCAGAAAGATGGAGCATTTGTTTGAACTACGATAAAAAACCGAAGATGCTACATTTCTAATACCCTTTATGACACCATTTACTGGGGAAACACAGGCATTGCAAGTAAAGGGCAGAAGCATAATGATAATACATATAAATGATTTAGTTTGGACAATCTTGGCGGGCCGCATTAAGAAGCTCAATGGGCCGCATTTGGCCCCCGGGCCTTAGTTTGCCCATGCCTGATCTAGACAGTCAAATACATAGATACTGTACTGAATGATTAAAAAAGAAATCATATTCTTCTCCACGAGGTGAAAAATCTTTGTTCTTGTGTCTTTCTTCAATTCTTTGTATAACTGGGTTTTGTACAACTAAACAAGCCACTGTAATAAACATAAAATCTTAAGTTTATTACTTAACTTTTATTTGTTTATAGTGCCAGATCATAACAACATGTTATCTCAAGGCACTTTACAAACAAGCATGCATTAAAAACAAGAATAAGAAAGAATATATAAAGATAGCCCCTGCCCTTATAGACCCTCACACTGGTCTATAATTATTAATTATAATTATTCTTATTCTTATTACTTGTATTTATTTATTACTTGTATTGTAATTTTAGAAACATTATTGCAAACAGGCTCCATTAAATCCTCTCCACATCAGCCACAATAATGACCTTTTAGAGGCTTATCATTTTAACTTTACATAGATTTAGTCATTTATTTAACTTTGTGAACTTTACCGGGTTATAATGATGTCATCCTTCTTTTAAACTGCATGTTTCTCTCTCTAACTCACACAGAAATTGGCTTATTTCATACATTTTCTCTCTCTTTCTCCATTTTTCTTTGTTTCCCTCCCTCCTGGTTATATTGCACCACCTGCCAGTGTGTCGCTGCCAGTCCACACCACATCAGTAACACACTATAGGACAACAGGGGATTGTGTGGCAGAATTGGAAAACAAGGCACCAGGCATTACTGTGTCGTTTTTTCTCGCTGGCCATTATTTTTTACCCTTCTATTTATGAAACCAATACACGATATTCTAACAGAAAAAAAAACCAAACAAACTCTGTTTTCTTCCATGCATATTCTCAGAGACCAAAACAAACTGTTAAAACATTGGTTCATATTTAAAGCCAAAGCCAACACAGTGTCCACTCTATCGAGTGGAAGATAAATTTTTAGTGTAGTATTAAAGAGAATTGCAGGAATGCAAACAAATCACGTTTTTTAAGCCGCATCTGTGATTTTATCCTTTTCTGCTCCGCCACATTTTTCTTTTTCTTCTCCACAACCGTTTATCATTTGTTCTGCTGGTAAAGATTAAAAGGTGTTTCCGGCTGGGGTCACCGGGGTTTGATAACCTAGGACCACTTCCTCCCTGGAGCCCTGGCGCAGGTCTGGCTGGCAGTTCCAGACCCATATGTCAGTCTGTAGCCAGGCTTGGACTGTTCTGGCTGGGATAGGGACTGTTGGTCTGGGTCTGACAACTCTAGTCCAGGTGGAAGTGGGCCATTACTCTCTTCAGTCCAATGGAAAAGAGCCACTGGGGGATCCTTTATGTAATAATGATTTAGTGGGTGATGTGATATATGTGTAATTACTAGGAAGGTTTGCAGAAAGAAGACACATCATATCACACATGCCAGCTGATGGTAATCAACCGTAATTAGGTGTTGGCTGGCGTGTTGATAAAATGCACCACATTGATTGTTGTTATGATGCAGCTCCACATTAAAGGAAACAGATCCATACTTCATTAAAACCACTGGTTCACCAACGGCAGAGTGGCTCCTCATCCCTACGTCTCATCATATTCCACTGCACATAGACGGGTCACACAGTAACAATGGGAATGTTTTTGTTTGTGTGATCACAGGAAAGGATCACAAATCAGAATTAGTTTTTATCCGGTCTGTCAAAATGATCAGGATAATTCATATATAAAGACTGGAAAGACTGTTACTCTAATTCAGGGTTACATGCACATTGTGTTTCACCAAATAGTACAATGTTAGTATACATCCCAGTGCTACATTCCCTTGGCTACTGTTGCTTGGCCGATTAATCTTAATTATTTGCGATTAATCTATAGCTACCATCATGGCTGAATTAACACTATTTGAGGCTGAGGGTATTTTCAAACATTTTCAGCTTTATGTTGACCGTGCGTCAACATAAAGCTGAAAATGTGTTGGTGCCGTTGTTCTGTGAGTATTTTCCTACCCATAATATTTTCCTACCCTCTGTTTTAGGTGGTGGCACATTTTTATTGATGATAATCACCTATAATATCTATCTAACTCCTTCAAAAGAAAGGGCAGAGAGATAATATGGATGTTTGAAGTAGAGTAAACTAGAGTTACTGATTATACTAAATAATTTTAGTCACTTAACATCGGTATGGACACCCTGGTGGCGAGGGCCCGGATTGCAGTCCCTTTGGCCCATTCTGTCAATCCGACCTTAGCTACAATGAGATTATGTGACTTACTTTACCTTTGGTGTCTTGTCTGATTTATATGATTTTTATATATTATTAATGACTAATGTCTGTATATTTTACATTTTTATAGGATGATTAATTTATTTTCTGTCATTTGAAACAATGAAAAAAAATCCTGTCCCTTTTAATAAACTAGGTACAGCATGCAGTGACTAAATTATTAGGTTTTTCATGAGCTCAACTACCGAAATGCTAGATACCTAACACTGACCTCACTAAAAATATGCTGTAATTGATTTTGATGTACTGTACCTTTTTTATTGATTGAATTATTTTACCCTTATTCTGAAATTGTAATTAACTGTTGGATAAAGGTGTCTGCTAAATCAAATGTAAACATTGAAAGGTAAAAACCTGATTTCTTTGTGAGAACTATCACTTGGACTTGAGCCCCCACTGTTTAGCAACCGTGACTCTAACCCTAAGCCAGTGTACGGCGCAGTGATAGGAACCACAGAGAAGGTGATGAAAGGTCAACCCTATCTTGCCTCCCCACTGTTGTATATGTGTGTGCTCAAGAAAACAAAGGAGGCCAGGCAGCAATGTGGACAGGTAATCAATAGTGGACTTACTGCCTCATAACTGGTCTGGTTAGGAACTCTGTCTCCATCTCCTAGCACGTCATCGCCAACTCCCTCATAGAAAGAAAAAAAGGCAGAGGGAAGGTGGAGGGACGGTGGCGTGGATATTCAGCAGGCGGAGCACATACAAGGGCAAAATTCACCAGTAAATAAACAAAGGCCCGCTGTCTCCTGCACTTTTTCCATTTAGATTCACTGCTACTATCACAGCTCAGCTGGGAATTCCGTGGACAATAATTAATGCCTCGTAGAATTCTCCTGATTCCATATTCCAGGCATTGGCATGTGTTCCTGAGTAGTTGACTACATCTTAGAGAGAGGTGTTAACATGTCGTAAGAAGCTCAAAGCAGTGGCGTGCTCCAGCAGAATGTTAAAAGAAGAAGAAGAAAAAAAAAGTTTTAATTACCGTCAGCGAAAATACTGAATATCTACTTTTTTTTTTGCCTCTGGCCTGTAATGCAAAGGTTCAAGTGAATGATTAAATATTGGATTATTTCTGCAAAACAACATTTCACATTTAAAATGTCGTAAGTGTCAAAAGTGAATCCCCTAAACACACACAAAATGACAGTTGCTGCAGGTAATGGTTGTGTTGCCAGCGTGCACCTCGTAGCTCTTCCCATCCTGCCAAAGTCAGCGCATACAGATCCCTGCAAGGAATGGCTTCAAATTCAAATAAATTAGTTTAATGCCACTATTATGCTTGCTTGCAAGATTATAGCTCTATTATTCTCTATAAATCTTGTTTCAAAACACGCATTATTCAAGCGAATAGTCCTGCGGAGCAGCATCTATCTCATCATTTCATTTCTGAGCTGTGCAAGTGCTGCAGAATTTTCACCGTCACTTTCAGGTATATGTCACTCCTCTGGTTCTGGCCTTCACCCAGCATGCCTGTGCACCTGCACCTCACTGAGGCTGAAGCTCATTCCCCACCAGCAGCAGCAGCAGCAGCAGCGAGCGGGCGTTGACAGTGGTTAATTTTACAACTAGGTTGTTAACAACGAGCCCTTTCCCCCCTAATGTAATGGTTACAGTATTTTAAAAAGTGCTCTTCTGTCTCAGTGAGGAGGCTGCAGGGTTCTGGGCACAGGAACCGGGACATGGGGGAAAATCCCCCCCCAATGGCTGACTGCTGTTTTCCCATTATGCCCCCAGCTGGGAGCCTTCTCCTCGCCCACTGCGTACTCAGATCCATGTCCTGCTGCGTCCCTGCCTGCTAATCGGGGAGCTGTTATAGGACATAATTGACTTCATCAATTAAGAGACAGACGTCTCACATCTGCCGAGCGAGGGGCCGCGTTTGTGCGAGTGAGAGGGAATCTGAGTGACTTTTTTTTTCCCCCCACTTATTCCTCTGGACACATTTGTGGAACAATTACCGTTTTAATATTCCCCCGCTTAGGTCTTGTGTTCGGAACAAACTTTTTTTTTTTCGGGTTTCACATTTTTTTCTGACACATCAGTGCGGGACGCGGTGGCTAACAGTTCTACTTTTCACTGTCTTCCTCCCCCATTGCCTCTTGGCAGAGTGATAAAAGCACACATCCAAATTTCAATTGCCCTGCTGATGAATTACTTCATAGTCGGAGAGTATTGTGCATAAATAGCTTAACATTCATCTCGAGCACAATATGTGGCACAATGCATTGTATTTGTCAGTGCTAAATTTCTCACAGAAACACACACACACACACACACACACGTTATAACAGTAACAGCTGCTCGAACAAGGCGCAGCATTGACAACCAAAATGGCCGCCGTAGCTCAGGGGGGAACAGGAAGTAATAGGGTAGGAGGGGTGGGGTGAGAGGTTTACAGTACAGGAGACAACAGCTGGATGACAGTCACAAATGAGTAAACAAAGGCTGCACGACTCAGCCATTTATTATGGCATAAGTAGGCATTGTTGTTATTGTTTTGGGCAGAGAAAAGAGGGTTGGTGTGCTGATGTGTGTGTTCACGCATGTGTGTGTGTGTGTGTGTGTGTGTGTGTGTGTGTGTTTGTGTACTTGCAAGAGTCAAAAAACAAATTGGAAGAATGGAAAAGAAAAAACACAGAGAGAGAGAGAGACTCACCCCAGCTAGAAGTAGACTTTGAAATCAATTATCCAGCATTCCCTGCTGTGACAAGTGCCTCAAACACCGCAGTGTGTGCACACACACATGACACACACATGAAAGATGTACACAAGTACACACACACGCACACACACACCTGTGTGAGGGAAACAGAAGAAGAAATAGATCAGAGGGGCTCAGCCCTCCATTGCTCTCCTCTCTCCTCCTTTCCTCTCCTTTCTCGTCCTCAATCCTTTTCTATCTCTGTCTCTCCTTCTCTTCTCCTACTCTCTTATTCTCTCCTCTTCACCTCTCCTTTTCTCTCCCCTCATCTCACTTTCTGTCCTCTCCTCTGTTCCTCTACTCTTCCCCTCTCTTCACTCCTCTTTTCCCTCCTCTCCTCTCCCCTTCTCCACTTCTCTTCTCTCCTTCCCAATCCCCACCACTTTTCTACTGGTCTTCCATATTATCCTCCTCTCCTCTCCTCTCCTCTCCTCTCCTCTCCTCTCCTCTCCTCTCCTGTCCTCTCCTATTCTCTTCTCTCCTGTCCTGTCCTCTCCTCTCCAGTCTTCTATCCTTTTCCTTTCCTCCCCTCCTGTCTTTTTGCCTTGCCTCCCCATTCTCTTCTTCTCGTCTCCTCTCGTCTCCTCTCCTCTCTTCTCCTCTCCCTTCCTTTCTTCTTTC